>BMAO01035168.1:0-22716 GCA_019973975.1 Trichonephila clavata
GTTGAGATATCACCGAGGGGCTTAGCCAGATTAACCAAAAAAGACTAAAAAAACACGCTGATTATGTACTAACGAAAGTAAACTTTAATACTGTTTACTTATGTTGATTGTATGTATTTAAATCATTTCTGTATCACATGTACAAAAATTCACATATTTCGGTAGTTCGGGAAGTGGATGGAAAAACTTAAAGATTACATATACATTCAGATCTACATTAAATTGAATGATATAATGCATTTAATTTCTGTAGTGCACGTGTTGTCTTTGTCTGTGAGCAGTAGGAACATGTTTCGTTCACTGCATTTCATTACGTATATTATCCAAGAAACATAATTAAATATGTTAACCAGGACTTAACGTGATTCTTTGAAGGCTGAAACTGTCAATTATATTTATTTCGAAAGTAATAGTTTATTTATGAATTACTTCGTATCATCAAAACCCCTGGCTGTCTTTATAACAGGTAAGCTAAGACTTTTATTCCACTTTTTTAAATAAGAAATTCAGTAGCATTTCGATTCCAACAATATCCTACCTATGACTAAAATATATAATATTACACATTTAAATATATTTGGGGCAATAGATATTTCAGATTCGCAAGAGAGAAAAATTGGGGCTTTAGAAAAAAAATAAAATTAAAAAATATATTCTTATAGTAATAGAATATTTTTAAAACTTAACTCTTTTTTTCACCCTGTATTACATACACTCTTATTTTTCTGGAATGGGAGGGGGCGGTATGAAATATTCACTAGAAAAGGGGCGGTATCGAAATATTTACTAGAAAAGGGGGCGCCAGTTCAAAAAAGATTGAGAACCTATGCTGTAGATAATTTCAATAGATCTAGACTTTGATAGTTTGTATAAAAAAACGCAAGTACACACACATGTGTCCCAGCTACTAATTATAATGCATGTGTGGGTGACACCTAATATTATGAATGAATAAATTGAAATTGAAATTATATAAAATTTTTTTAATAACAAATAAACATTTTTCTTTATTTGTCTTTACATAAAGTACCTTAGTATGTCGATCTTTTTCATATTATTTTATGATATATTCTTCTAGAAGAGTGAGAGAAAGTTGGCTTCTCCCAGGTGCAATTCGTATTTCTAAGGGTTCCGTGAGTCAAAAAAATTTGAAGACCACTGCTCTAAATAATCCCTCTTCTATCCTTTTCCGCGTCTCCTTTTACGCAATAAATAATTCTATCATTGCTCTTTTCTATACTATAAATTGCTCAGACTCAACACTGACAAATTATACTGTTATTTTTCATCATAAAACAAAACAAAAAAATCTTTTGAATCTTAGCAACAGCTGAATCACCTCGTGCATTTAAAAATAAAGGGCCAGTGTCATTAGAAAGCGCCAGCGACACGTTTTGGCCATTCAGGTGTCCCTAGGGATACCTTTGTCATGTGATTTGGTCATTTCCAGCAGCAATGTGTAAACGCGTGACATTGTTTCTCTCTACAACTCCTTTAAAGCAATACATTATATTCCTGTAAAAGTTAATGTACGTTGAAAGAGAGAGGCTCTGATAAAGATACAAAGTTACCATGGAAGTAGGTAGATAAAGGGTTTGAAATAAATTTACCAGACAAAAGTATCTGAGCATAATATTTCTGACTATATAGTAGAATGGATTGTGGTGCTATGGAGCGAAAAAATTATTTTCCATAGGAACCTACCCATGTAGAAAAGATATTATATATAGGAGATTAGGAGAAAAATAGTTATATATTCAAAATTCATATTGCCACAAAAGAGTTGAATTTACGTAAAAATGGAAAAAACACTTAATTATGGGTAGATGATTTTGGATTTAAAACAAAAATATTTTTCTACAATTCAGAAGGTCGTTCGCTCTTTGTGGAAACGATTTTGTAAATCGTTTTCTCGTTTGCATTTTGAAATAAAACTTTGGCAGCTTCAGAATAATCGTCTGCTAATGTTTTCTTTTGATTGGAATCTCTAAAATAAAATATTTTAAAAATGGCTGACTAATTAGTTGCGCTTTCCGAGGAGAAATATTCGTATCCGCAAATTATAAAGAAGTGTAAAAATCTCGGTTATTACACTTCAATAAAAAGATATTTATGTATTTATACTATATTAAATTTGAAAGATAAAAAGAGTCTAGCTGATAGTAAAAAATGAAAACATGACCACGAAACTTTATCCTGAGACTTCAAACGCAGGCAACTATAAAGAAAGTGAAGTCTCTGATCCTAAATGAAAATCCACCGACTGAAAGATTCATTGCATCGAAACTAGGAATATCTTCCGGAACTGTATTTAAAATCATTCATAAAAATTTAAAATTAAAACAGATGCTTAACCCTAAAGTTCGTCTGTTTTTTAAAAAAAACATATTGCTGAAAGAAAAGTAAATTGTAGAAACTTATATAAAAATTACCTAGTTGCTGAAAAATGGAAATTTGTGGTAACACTTGATAATGTATGGGTATATTTAAGTGAATGTAATAAAAGAAAACCATTTTTCTATTGCTCAACTGACTGGAATGATCATACGAAATGGCTTCGTCAGTGTACAGTAAAGTTCCCAATGGGATTCATGATAGTTGCAGGATTTTCTAACAACGGCGAATTAAAAATCAAAAAAGTCTCAAGTAAAGCTAAAATAATAACAATTGTTTGTTCTTCCGAAGGACTGACATAATAACCTTTGACTGATTTATTGCTTTATTTATTTTGCATTAATATCCCTTTAAGATCTAATCAACATTAGGGAACTGATCAGGTAAATCGGAACAAAACTAAGCGAAGAGGATGGCAACTGAGCTGATATTTCTACTACTAAAATTCCTACTTTACTAACAGAGGGCTTTGGTTCTTTTTATTATTTTTCTTTTATTAAAATTGGTTCTGAAATACATGGCTTTATTTCCAATAAATGTCACACATCATCAACCATCTTAAAAAAATACTACCGAAGCATTTTCTAGTGAATATTATGGATCTGTGATATCGATTCAAGAAGGTATTTTTTTCTAATAATAATGATAATTTTAATAAAATATTTGTTTATTTATTATTGGATAAGTTTGATAACAATGCTGCATATTTAAATTTTGGTTTTTATTTATTTTACTTTATTCTTTCTGTGTCTGAAGATATGAAATCTTTGTTCAAATATGATACGATACGGTTTTCTGAGAGATGTTTGTAAAATTCAGAATTATCTAAAAATAATTCATCTTTAGAAATTATATCCACACACACACATTGTAGCTTTTCCAAATAATACCCAAAGTTAATTTTTACAAATAACTTACTTTATTATAAACAATGTGCAAATATTTTTCCGTAATATACACTTTTGATAATTAATATTTTGTTCTATTTTTTTACCTTATTATATTTGGACAAATCGATATGAAGGCTTAAAATTGTTACAGATATACAGTTTCTGTTAAATATTTTTTGACCGTGTTGAATCTGAGACAAAATAGTTTTATAGCAACATCTTATATTAAGACATCAGTAATTCATAAAATATAAATGAAAAAAAAAAAACCTCGATAAAATATCCTAATGTAATGTTATAATAATCCGAGTTTGAAAATCAACAAACCTTGAAAAGAAAAATCATAGAGAACAACGTGAAAATTGTGAACGAATTCATTTTCATTAAGCAATATCATTCTAATGAGAATTTGTCAACGAGAATAGAAAATAGTTTGTTGATAATATTGTTTAATGTTTCAAACAATTGATATTATAGAAGAATTGAGAGATTATCGAAAACTAAAAAAGCTATTCAAAGAAATATTATATTCTAGTTAATATTTTTAAGTAAACAGCATCTCTAAATGGATTTGTTATGTCTCAATCCAATGTCGATCTACAAAATTTCATAATTTCGTAGAATTGTATCTGATTTGCATTCAGAGCATTCTTTTATCTCTATTAAAAAACATTCTACATAAATTAAACTACATTTAAAATTTATATAAGAACATAACGATGGAATCTTTGTGGAAAAATATCATCAGTTACAATCAGAATATCTTTTATCTCTGAATTAGTCATATCCTGGTATGTCAATTTTTTTCGCGGGCCAATCCTTTTCGCCCATTGCATATTTACAGCGATACTACATCGAGCCCAGACAATTATACAATGTTATCTCGGAATTTCATCAACTAACATCTTCTGACATTCGACCATGCTGAGTTTATTTAAAAGAAACAGGAAATGCATTTTTAGATTAGTTTGACAACCATAAGTACTCATTAAAAAAGTTGAACCTTTTTCTAAATGTAAAATGCATAACCATCTCTTACTTCAGTAAATTTACATTTTGTTGGAAGACAAAGCATTCTGATATTGTTTATCTCGTCGCTAGTCTCTCATTTAGAGTTCATCCACTGTAATAACAACAATTCTATTTCACTTCTTTTTCTTTCCTGGTTTTAAAATTATCTTCTACTTTTTCCCTGTCTTTTCTACTTTTTTTTCTTGAAGTATATCAAAAACGATTAGATTTTGTTGCTAGTTAATCGTTTCCTACATTTGGAATTTCTCTGTTACCCGAGGTAATTTTGTAAATCGTTTGATTTCGATTTTTTTTAACTTTCCATGCAGACGATATTTTTTCACGTGATGTATTTCACTTTGTGGAATTGCATCTGTATTTGTTTATGTATTTATCTCTCAACATAATATGTTTTTTATACGTTTACATGGAAAAGAAATATGTTCTTATTCTTCGTTCGAGTGAGTGATTTAAGAAATTGATTGAAAGGATCGTAGAACATTTAGAATTTTTTTTTTATCATCATTATCAGAACATTAGAATTGTTTGAATATTTTGCAACCGAAATCAGAATCATCTGGCCAATTTTTATTCTAGAAGTCTATTGTTTTTGTCTGATTTAGAATGATTTATTACGACATAACAATATTATTTTATTAATTACTCGTGTAATATTGATCAACTCAAATGTTATTCAAGCTTTCTTCAAAGTTCAAAGCTTTTTAACTGGGTTATTATTATTTTATTGTGAAGTTTTAATTTTTATATTTAACTTATGTATGAGTAACTTAAATAAAAAGGGGATTAATTGAAGCATAATATATAAATTTTGAATTTCTTTAAAAAAAGTTTTTGTTTTAAAAGCGAATAAGATCATCTTTCTTTTCAAATATCTAATGATGTTTTATTAGATATTTACTGACTGTATTAAATAAACTGGTAAATGGTTTACATAGGCATAATAACTTACAATTAACAGTAAAGTAATACTCAGTGATAACAGACAGTTTCGTGAAGTAACATAAAATAAATATATTTGATAAAATACAGATTTTTACAAACTTATAAAGACAAATAATATTAAATAATTCCAATCTATGGATCTGGTGTAACTAGGTCATTTATCTTAATATTTTTCTTTTTACTTGTTAAGCATCTATTTGTATGTGTAATCCATAATTGTAGGGTGAAGTTATTTAAGAATAGTTTTGTATAATAAAAATTCCTGTGTGTTGTGTGCTAATAATTAGAAATCTTAACAAAAATTGCTTGTAATTTTAGTAAATACATAAGGGGATAGTGGTTTTTCTTCATATTCATCTAATCCTAATTTTCTAATTATAATTCATTAACTTTTCAAACATAACTTTTCCAATATTTTTCTACCGTTTCTTTTTTCTTTCTTTCTTTATCTCTCTTTTTTGGCAGAATTTGGTACAAAATGATCTAAACGCCCCATTTTCCGAATTCCGCTCGAATTCGATCATTAGTATTAGTCATATTAAAGAAAAATTAATAAGGGACCACGTGGTTAGAATGTTGGTAAAAAGTATAAGTGCTTTTCACGTTGAATGAAGTAAAATGGGACAAAACAACAGATCTTTCACCATTTGAAAAAGGAATCATTGTTGCAGCCCGTTTAGCAGGGGCCTCGGTTTCGAAGACAAGAAATTTCACTGGGCAAAAGCAACCATAATAAAGGTCTTCAAAAGTTGAAATCAGAATCCGCAGTCCTTCTCTAGAAGACATACGTGCTGCTCGAGCAGTTTTCCAAGAGTGTGATCGACATCTCGTCTCCGACGAATTGTACGACAGAACAGAGACTCTCTACTGTGCTTCAACTGACACAAATAGTCAACCAAGGCTCATTCCAACAGATCTCAGAGAATCGCAGAGGATAGTAATACATAGTTGGTTGCCTGAGAAAATCACTCATTTCTACCCAAAATGCAAAAATTCGCTTACAATGATGTCGGGAAAGAGGACTATGGACATCTAAGGATTGGAAATGCGTAATGTGGTCGGATGAATCACGCTACACATTATTTTTCACTGATGGAAATGTTGAATTTGTCGAGAACCCTACGAAGCCATCTTGCCCTACTCGCACTATGCAAGGGTCTGGTGGATGTATCATGATATGGGGCATGTTCTGTTGGCATAGAAGTGGTGCCCTGGTGTTTCTCGAGAGTAAACAAGCAGCCATGAGATACCTAGATAAACTGGCACATCAAGTGCACTCTGCAATGTTGCAATTTTACCCCGATGATGACGAATACTTCTAAGACGATAACGCAACTGTACATAGTGCCAGAAGTTTTCAAAATTAGCTCGTTGAGCATCGATCTGACTTCCAACATCTTCCCTGACTACCGCATAGACCGGATCTTACCCAAATGAAAACGTGGGGAATATGGTGTAAAGACACATCCAACAGCACTCTCCCATCTAATTTACAAAATTTAAAAAGCTGCATAGCCAATGCATGATATTCTCTGGACGTAAATGCACTCCAGAAGCGTGTAGACTCGATGCTCAAATGAATCAGTGCAGCTATACGTGCAAAAAGGTGGCCCTATAAAATATTGACCTTGGGTTTCTAATTCATTGGGCAGTGTGCGTAGTTAATGTGTGTGTTCCTTGCTTATTTCATCTTTTACCATTCAAAATATATTAGTAATTTCTAATTTTATTAAATAAAAGTTGAGACTTTTATCCCGCATATAGGTGATTGATTGAATTTATTTGTAACAGCACATTGAGGAGCAACAGAGCTATTGGTGACGAACTCGGCATCCAAATTGAAGCTCCAATCTCAATACTTTCATGCCACCTTAACGCAAGAACTGAGATTCGACAAATTTAACGTGCACCATCATCTCTACAATCGCATTAGGATTCGAATCTAGGATTTGACGGTGTAAAATATTGACTTGTAGCACTGTTTGGATCAGAAAAGAGGGCTCTGCTGTCAATGATAGAATTGGTTTTTTCCATTGAGCGGGAAAAAGGACTGGAATGAGAAATGTGGTGAAGATATCTGTAGTTGTTTATTAAGATTCTTTGTCGCGTATAATTGTAAATAAAGTTGTGTGCTTTGAGAAAATAAAAATAAAATGGTAAATCTGGTGAATGTTATTAATGTTTTAAATCAAATATTTAACATCATCACAACGGCAACAATACCGACCACGAGTTCGCGATCATGGGAGCTAGACTGCATAGGGCTATTAAGTAAATAACGATCACGTGATCAAGTTCCGTATTAAGGCTACGCCTTACACCAACAGGCAGTAATATTTTACTGTAGAGTGGTTTTTAATTAAAAATTCGTTTTCCCTAACTTTCTTAAAATATTTTTCGCAACAGAAATGATGTTTTTAACCAATTTGTCGGCTTTTAGAACATAAAAATTAGGTATATCTGGATTGCTGGAAGGAAAAAGAAAATTAAAATTGCATATCCTTTGTTCCGATGTAGATTTTGTGCAGTAAAAATAATTGAAATGTAGTTTAAAGATATCGAATTAGATTATAATAATGTGTAGTTCTATATTGTAGTTCTATATCTTCTATTGTGAAACTTTGATGTTTTTAATTTGGTGAAGATTAAAATAAAAAGAAAATCTTGTGTTTTCAAGACTTATTTGTAAAGAAAAAAATAGCTTTATTCCTTGTAAAATAGTTTTTCTATGACTTAATTAGCATATTTAATGGTATTTTGATAGCACTATACAAAATTGTATTCAAAGCAAATACACAATTACGTAAAGGGATTAAAAAAACAACAACTTTTGAATAGAATTGCAAGAGAAATTTAAATTTTATTGTTGATCGGTTAGATATTTTATGATTATTTCGCATAATTCTAATATATTTCAATTATATAAAGTCAATTTTTATAATTCAATTTCTCTCTTATTAAGAATTTAAAATTTATATTATTATAAATTCTATTCTTTCAATTATTTTTGCATCTTATTTTGCTCTATTAACAATGCAATTTCAACCTTATTTATTTATTTACTATTTTATGTTAGAAAGTGAAATTTTTATTTTGTTCACGTGATCATAACTAGTACAAAAGTTCTTACACCGAGAAGTAATTTTTTAATTAAATTAAAGAGAATAAGGCGGAGAAAAGAGAGATTGCTATAATAATAACACGAGAAGGAAAGAAGTATGGAAAAGGAAAATTTTGAAAATTACCCTTCCCACATAAATACTGACCCAAAATAGGATGCAGGTAACTTTCGTACATCCAATTAATTACCTTTCAGATAAAAGATTATTATTGTCAATGGTTGCTATGAAAACTTATACATAATCAATAAAGTAGATTATTGTTCAAAAATTGGTGCAGTTCTTGCACGTAAAAAGTTCAAATATAAAACTAGAATATCGGTTGATATTTCTTAATTTTGATAGAATTAAATCTCTTGAAGTATGGTATTTGTCCAGTTTCAATTCCTGATTATGTTTTTTTTTATTGAAAACGTTAAGTTTTTTTTTTTTTTTTTTTTTTTTTTTTTTTTTTTTTTTTTTTTTTTTTTTTTTTTTTTTTTTTTTTTTTTTTTTTTTTTTTTTTTTTTTTTTTTTTTTTTTTTTTTTTTATTGAAAACAGTTAAGATAATTTCCGTACATTTCTAGATTATACGATTTATACAGAAATAAAACGAATTGTACGAAACAAAAAGAAGATGCATTACGAAGTAAAAGTAACAAAATATTGTGAATGTAGTATTGGAGGAGTCCAGATGGAAAAAATTAGAGGCCAGTTGATTTTAAGAACCTATAATTTGGTTTTCAAGCATTAACTTGGAATAAAAAAAAAAGAACACGATATTCGACACTTTGTTCATCATCAGGACCACAGTCACAAAGTTTAGAAGGGAACAAATTATAAGTCTGTTGAGGTACACTTAAATATTACCATGTTAAAATAGAGAGAGAGAAATTTTTATAACTTGGTGGAAAAATAATTGTATGACAGTTTTTGTGGAATGGTCGAGGAAAAGACTCTCTTCTTTGTTTTCTTACTATAATTACATCTTTTTTTGTTTCTGCAAATGAGTACTTTTTGCTTATAATCAGCTATTTGAGTAGGAAATATGTATCCATATTTAATTCGGTACGTACTTGACACCCTTTTGGAAAGAGTTCAATTTGATTAAACTTTTTCTTTCTTGTAATGTTAGATTGATACTTATGGATTCTTGCATGCATTCATTGTTTTAATAGCCATTAATAGTATTTTGGTGCAACCATAATACTATTATGGCCTAAACATAAAACTATTACAGATAGAATTTTTTAAAACAATGTTACAAGTATCCAGCATTTAGCGACGCACGCATCTAACATCACAATTCTGGAATTGTCTTCATTTAAACTTCATTGAGAATGTATATAATATTGTATAGTTAGTGGGGTGAGGCAGTAAAAGAAAGATTCTTCCCTTTATGAATCCAAAGAAACAACTAAAATGGATTGTATTAATATTCAGAAGTATTTTTGAAAATGTATTTGAAATTATAATCACATAAATTATTTAAAGTTCTTGCTTTATTTTTCAAGGAATAAAATTTAATTTGTGTACCTTTTGCATCTTTCTTTCTTTTCTTCCAAAATTAAAATTTTTAAAAAAATCTCCTTATTTTGTTTTATATGTACTGTACTTATTCGAATCTCAGCCGCACCTTAAATTCTCAAGACGTTCTTATAGAAAAATTTAAAAATGTGTAAAATGATTTATTTTTTTCCCGATATGATTATGAAATAAAAAATAAATAAATGAGAACTAACTATAAGGGAATAATTTATTTATTTCACCAGTATTCCAACACTTTTAAATATATACATGAACATGTAATTGCTTTATTAGTCAGTACGATGTTCTATTTCTCCCATGCAACGAATTTTTTCGACTTCGATTCTAAGCCGTACCCAATTTTCAGTAGCATTAGTATTGGAAAAAAAATATGGCTTAGATTCGAATAAGTAAGGTATAATTGTTTCTTTACAAAAATTTAAAATATGATATTTATTGTATGCTCTCTACGATTTTATTTATTTAATTGTGATTTAATTCTGTAGGTAAGCATTTGCGTAATGGTATATGTATTGCTTAAAATATCTACCAGTAAGGAATTATTAAAAATTTAATAAAAAGTTTTCAAAAAAGAATATTTCCAATAATTAAAAAAAAAAAAATCCTGTAGTAGTTTTTATCTAAAAAAAAAGGCTCTGAATTCTTTCTGCTTTTAACAGAATTTGTATGAAGACTTTAAACTTAGTCTAACGTAAACATCTATTTTTTTGTTCTTAAAAGTATAATCCTTCCGTTGTATAATATATATATATATATATATAAACTAATTCATTATTCAATATTAAATCTACAGAAATAGCATAAAATTTAATAATTCGGAAATATTTCAAGATGATAATTTTAAATTTTCCTGACAAGAGCAGATTCGTTCTGTCGTGGAACAGCATTAATACTGTTAGTTATAGACGGATCTAGAACTTTTTTCTTCGGAAGAAAGAACTTTAAACAAGGATTTACGCAAGATAGGCATAAATAATGCATAACGCTATTTTCTTGTTGAGAAGGCACTCCTTTCTAAGGTTCAACTGCATTTCTCTCTCTTCCTCTGTTTTTTTCCCTTCCTTTTTTTTTAAAAGTAGAGATTTCTGAATTAAAAAAAAAGAATCTAGGAAATCATATAAAATTAACGAATTCTCGTAGCTGAACAACATTCCCATTGAATCCATTGTACTAATACCTAAATTTCGATAAAGTTCACAAGTTTTTTTTGTTTGTTTTGTTTTGATATTTCACTTTTCTAAGATCCACGAATTTTGTGGAAGTGTAGAATTTGAGTAGAATTTGCAATAAGTGTCACATTCTCATATTTGCAATAGTTTTTCTTATTGAAATGCTTCATTTGATTATTTATCTCAGACACCGTTGCACGAGAAATTACCAGGCTATTGGCAAAGGACATACAAATTTTAAACTGCAAAAATTAACTAATATGAGACCTAATTCCCCACATTTCTATCTAAAATGGTTTGGTTGACATAATACTCTTCTCGGTACCGTGATGTGGAAGTTTGGAGAGGGGAGTTCCAAATCAGGTGTGGTCTTCGTCATTTGACCACGGTTCAAAATTGCGAGGTCTGTCATCAATAACCATCGTGTTGTTGTTGGCGTGTCCATGATGTGCAGATTAATAAAAAAACAAGATATCAATCATTGGCATGGTCAAGGAATTTTAGGGCGTTTTTCATATGTTGCATTTTACAATAATACAACTAATGAACTTTTTACTAACAGAAAGTAGTGTGTGTTGTGTGTGTGTGTGTGTACTCTACTTAAATTTTTTTTTTAAATTATTAAATTTAAATATGATTCGGCTTATCTAGGGCACAAGTGCGACCAAATACTTAAAACCCGAGGTCAATCGGTTAATTATTGGCTGAGAAAAAGGTACGACGAAATATGGAACGAAGACGAAGACGAGGACGCAGACGAAAAGAAGCTGCAGATCACTTCGGCAACCTCAACAGCTTTATCAGAGAAGATAAAATCTTCTGGGCTGGTCTTGAAAAGCCTAGATTGAATTGCTGGGCAGCTGAGGATATGTTGTGGAGACAGTTGAACATTAGAGCAGTTTGGGCAGTGATTTGTGTAACTTCTTTTTCCGTAAGTTGAGATTTTCATTATTCTAAGTCTAGTTATTATTGATGCTATTGTACAGTTGCTATTAAGAGCTGGGATGGAATATTTAAAATTATCGTTGAATAACCTTCGGCTGGCAACTCCATTGGCGTCGATGAAGGTCGTGAAGTTAGATGATTGAGGGCAAGATCTGGATTCTTTGGCAAGTCCATCGGCTTTCTCATTACTGAAGATATTTACATGGGTTGGTATCCATTGTAGCGTGCAGGATCTCTTTTCTGTGATAATTTTGTCGATGGATTGGATAATTTTGTAACTGATTAGACACTTGCCTTTCTGGATGGCTTGCAGCGCAGATCTTGAGTCTGAAGATGACAATGCCGTTGGATTCTTGGAAGCTTTTATAAAGGAAAATCTCCAATGCACTCTTGATAGCAATGAGTTCACATGTGTAGTATGATGCGATTTTCCTTACTTGGATTTCATGGCAATCCTCGTGTTGCTTTCCGTTAATAAACACTCACTCACTCATTTTTGTTTTACGATTGTTTTATAAGTTAAAATCAACATAATATTATATTTAAAAATATTTTTGAAGGTATATCCAACTACATTAAATAAAATTATTTTCGATAAAAAATCTCTCAAATTTCTTTTTTATTTTATTTCTAATGGGGTTAAGGATTGGTATTTTACCATTGCAGACCTAGTACATTCCCGGGAGTGGATATCTCTTTTTAGAACGGCACCATATATGTGGTATACAAATCACCACAACACCCAGTTTCCTCTCTAGAGGTAGGCAATTGAGGTCTGACAATGAGAAGTGTCATTTAATTTTGACGAGAGCCCCCAAGCCGAACAGACACTCAAGGGATCTTTTACATGCTACATAGTCATACAACACGGAGGATGTTGACTTTTTGCATCATAAAAATCTCCCGACTTGGGATCTGTTTTTGTAACCATAATTTGTGGTATCCTTGTTCAAACGTTGATTTAAATTCCTCATTTGTGGATATTTCAATAAGCTTCTCCTGTAAGAGTATTGTGATGTGGTTCCAGTCACTTTCATCGGTGTTTGGGTGTTAGAAAAAAGATCAGCCATAATCAGAACAAACCTATTTTATTATTCTATTAATTAATTCTGACAAACTTTGTAGGAAACGCACCTTTGATTAAGTATAGGAGCAAAAGTAAGGTAGAAGAGATATTTAATAATGATTCAAATAACTTACTCTGTATTGCCGGACGGTTTCGGCTTCCATCTGACACCCCTTGTCTACCCGCAGACCCGGCTAGGTGTGTGGGGAAACTGAATAATCAACCGACATGATTTCGCCCTAACTATTTTATTGTTACCAAAATATCAATCAAACACAATAACAATCTAATTAAGATAAGTAATCAAATAGTAGAGCCGGGGGGGTGAGATTCAATAACACGGGGATAATACTACGGACCCTCAACTGAATCCACGATAGCTTAAATACGCTAAATATAAACTACGTCACACACTAATAAGCTAACTTCTAATTAAACAAGGCTCACGATACCTGTACTTTTATGAAGCGGATCCTACGCTTGAATCTTGCAGGAGATCTTTATCTGGATTTAATTACTGTCGTTGGATTCACTCTCAGTAATCCTTTTCATGGACAAACTCCAAAATCTCTTAATAATTCCACGATCCTTCAATCTTCAACTAACAAACTAACTCGCCACTCACTTGTCAACTCTTTGCTAACTCCAACTTGCCAGCTCTCAAACTCGGAATACAGAATTTATTTAATATACTTTATTTGCATAATCACGCTTTCTTACTCGGTGCAAGTTGATTGAAATAAATATTTTTCTAAAAGTGCCATGAAGGGATTAGTAGAACCGCGTATAGATCCGTCACAACTCTTAGAACGTTTTGGTAATATACGTTCTGAATTATCGTAATTCCGTTCTCAGCTATTCGACTTCTAGTCGATATTAATCTAATCCAACTTATTGACTAAATCGTCAAGTAACAATCCTTAATTATTCAACAATTAATTGTCGAGCAATTTTCGGTAAGCTCACAGCTACTTTCCACTAATCGCTTTCTAACCATTAACTCCACGTACCTAAAAGTTAATGCTTAAATATCATCCTTCATTTACATAAGCCGTGTCTTCTTCGGGAGAAACTTTTCAACAGAGCAATATTTAAAAGAAAAAAAAAATACTTTTTCCCTAGAGGATTAGTAGGAGGCTCGGGGATAGTCCTGTTACAGTATGAATTCATTTGAGTTTGGAAACTGAGTTAGTCCTCGTGCAAAAGGGCTCAAGACCCAGTCGGAAATATCCAAGCGAATTATTGTTGTATATTTCGAGTTTGCAGTTTATCTGCAAAGCTTTCAATAAGTAGAACAATTTATTGACAGCAGAAATTTTTAAAAAAAATTAAATATTATAGTTCAAAAATTGGTGGAATTACAATTTAGAATTTTTTACAATATTTCTCTTCGCCAAAGAGTCTAGGTCAATGGTTCCCAAAGTGGTCCCTATGAACCCCCAGTACTATCAAGGGGTCCGTGGAAAACTAAAATTGATTTGGGATCCTTGAACAACGTCAGGGATCCAAGCAAGGTTTAATATGAAATAAAAAAATGCTTGGATCCCCTGACGTTGTTCAAGGATCCCCAAATAAATTTTAGTTTTCCACGGACCCCTTGATAGTACTGGGGGTTCATAGGGACCACTTTGGGAACCACTGACCTAGACTCTTTGGCGAAGAGAAATATTGTAAAAAATTCTAAATTGTAATTCCACCAATTTTTGAACTATAATATTTAATTTTTAAAAAAAATTTCTGCTGTCAATAAATTGTTCTACTTATTGAAAGCCTTGCAGATAAACTACAAACTCGAAATACACAATTCATTGCATTATAGATCTTATCCTTACTTGCTGAAGTGCATATTCTTCTCCACTTTGCACATTCTTCTTTTTCTCTTCTTTTATTTTTTTAAGCAAGATAATACATACAAAGTAAAGTTTTATACCTTTCCCACAGTTTTGCCTCGTTAGGAAGCAGTGAGTCGGATCAAATGTTTTTATTATCTGATTTTCTAATATGCTTAAGCTAATTGCAGTTCCTGTGGCGAACGACGTAATAAAACTGGAAAACCTTTTAGTTACTAATTGTGGAATCGGCCGCAAAACAGCATGTTAAAACATGCTAACTATCAGTATTTACGGCTGGGTGAAAAAATTCATCCGAGCCATAAAACGCTAAAATAATATTAATCATGCGGCATGATTATAAATCGTGTAGTAATTACTTGACGAAGAATGGATATCCTGTGGAGCATGAATTATCATTTAAGGATATTCGTGAGATCATTGGCTTTTTGTGAAGGATTAGGCATTGATAAGAATGTCGTTTTCTTATGATTTATTTTATTTCGCATCATGAGCAACTACAGATACCAATAGAACGTTTTCAGATGTCGGGCGTTACTCTATGAAAAAGTAGATTTTTGTTTTTAATTTTCACGGAAGAAATACCTGTTGAGAAATCATAGTCATGATTTTATGGTACAGTATGCAATTTGTTCTGCCCCTATTAACATTGACTTGCAGTATCTTAAGAAAATTCTAATACGTTGGAAAAAAGAGTTGCTTTTTTAAAAATATATTTTTATAATACCGCGATATCTTTCTTTAAGGCGCAGAAATAAAAAAAACCGTATTCAGAACTAATTTTTGCGCCTCAATGTTAATCACTTCTTGAAGCTGATCATTTTCTCCTAATACATACCATATTATATTCTAAAGAATTGACTTCATGTGACGTCAAAGTAACATGATAAATGTATTCATGAGTTTCCAGCCAATCGGTTTATGCACCTCATTGTTGCCAACTTTTATTTTTTACATAAATTTTTTTAAAAAAAATACATATTTGTTAATAAAGCACGTGGGCAAACAAAACATTCTTAGACATCTTTATCCAATTGTCAAATCTGAAATTGTATCTGAATCTTATAAGTATAAATCTAATGTTAGTTTTTGATTTAATTGAAAAAATATTATTACATTTATCATGTGACCATTTCGAATGTAGCCCATAAACTGACTGATTATAATCAGTAATAATTAATAATTATTAATTAGATATTATACTTGTTGTGACCTCAGGCTACCCCTTACACTAATACCTTCCTGTCTATCTGAAAATACTGCTGGATGTGTAGGCGGATTTAAATGATCAAAAGACATAATGGCAATTTAAATAGATTTATTGATTGTTATCAGTAAATACGTTTAGACACACACAATTCACTTTAAGAAAAACAAATGAGAGTGGAGTAACGAAACGGGGAATCAATACTAGCGGAATACACAGAACATATCAACTGAATCTAGGAAAGCTTAAACGCGCACAATTACAGCTAATCTCAATATCTTAAACAAAATCACTGACCTTATATTTTACATCGGCTGTTTCTTCGTGACGACTTCGGCCCTTTTAATGGCTGGAAGAATGGGTAAAGAATCCACGCTTATATATATATATAATATAATATATATATATATATATAATTATTTTCACTCTTTTCAATCCGCTTCTCTTCGCGTACCTCCACACGTACATCTTCAATTGTCAACAACTTCGTGTCGACGTCTTGATCTTTAATTCACTTGACTTCTCTCTTCCTATCACTTAACTTCTTAATTCGCGAAAACCGAACTTATATAATATATCTTATTTACATAAATCACGCCTGGCTCTCGGTGAAGATTGGTTGAAATAAATAAATTGCTTTAAGAAAATAGAGGAGATTAGTAAAAGACCCCGTATAGATCCGTCACATAATTATAAGTAACACAAAGTCTCTCGGCGACAAGCATCGTAATTTTGAATCATGAGTGAGTGAGGAGGACAACATCTAACCATCAATTTATACCCAAGTACGTCTTAAGACTTCTTGAGGCCTTGGGCCCCTTACGCAAAAGTAGGTCCTGGGCCCCTACACAAATGTAGGCACCACCTATGACCCCCAAAAGTAGGCAGTATAAAGCTAACGTTGTCAAATACTCGTACAAACAATAAACCGAAACAAATAAATGTACATACAATCGCAAACACCGGCTCAGCTGATTGCCGCTTTTTGATTGCATGAGTAATGATGGTGTATGGTGGTAGGCCTAGACCTGTATACAGACGACGGTCATCAGATATAGCCAGTTGACATAGCGTCCGAAATTTCCAGTTTTTCGGAGAATAAAACCGGAAAAACATTTAGCTGTTAAAATTATTCGAATCATGATCTAATTAAGGTTGAGTCGAGAACGAGATGAGGCCTTCATTGTGTGACCGAGGCCCTGGGTCTGAGCCCAGTTAACCCATGCCTAAAGACGTCCCTGTGTGCATTAGCCTTGCTTCATGATGTGTCTTTATTAGCATAAGGACTCGACCGAAACAACGCCACTCACGAGTCTTCAATCAAGGCCACTAGTCTACCAGGGCCATTATATTCAAAATCAGAAAGTTCTAACTAAAGTACCCATATGTGGACTATGTGAAGTAAAATTGCTATTGATTTAACATTTATAACTTGACCAATCAATCCATTGTATTACAAAAGGAAAATGAGGTATACATATTGCCCCTTTAATTTTTTTATTCTGTGTTTTCAGATTCTTTTTTAATCTGCTGAGGTTAAAAATCCTCACGTTGGTATGCTGTTCCAGTTAAGGTGTAGTCCTCGTCACTTGACTATGGTTCAAAATGACGAGGCCTGTCACCAATAGTCCTAGAGTAGCTTCTGAGTGCCACGTTGATATACAATTAGGTACTTACGTACTATCGCAGCAATGCCAACGTTCAAGATAACTCGCCAAGTTGGCAACCCCGATTTCGGATCTGTCGTGCGCGTTGAGTTATCAACCATGTGCTTCGTTTCAAATAATGTCTCCAATACGGTTGCGATATTACGTAAGTACCTACAATTAATCAATCAGATTTCTTTTCAGGGCTTTTTCATAGTTGCATTTTAGATTAGGACTATTAATCTAATGTTGCTAGGAATAAATAAATTTGGAAGGAATAAATAAATTTTTGGTACCCTCCCCCGTCCCCCTTGTTAAGTGAAAGTACATGCAATTAGATAATATCGAAATGAAAATGCTTAAATTATATGTGTCCATATTAAAAATCAATGCTAAATAAAAAGGAAAATTTTGGGTACTTTTCCTTTATGCCGGGGCAGGTGATAAAGTCGCCAAAAATGATATAACTGACGCCAGATGGAATATTCCCCCTAGTAACCATTTACTACCATATTTTTCAAAACAAAACGTGGTAATGTCTTATCAGTAATGTCTTTTTCACAATATATCAAAAATGAATAAAGAACCAATTCTAATGAAAGATTTTTGTGTGTATATTGTACTTTGTCGCCGAGATTTGCACCAGCGAAACGGAAAAGTACCAAATTTTATTTTGATCATTTCATTTACTGTGCACGAATCCATATTATATATAAAATAATTCCATTTATATATTTATATATATATAAATGGATGTTTGTATATATGACCTCGCTTCACTCCAACACCGTTCTACTGATCACTATAAAAATTGGCATGTAAATGTATTTTTTTGAAGAGAAGTTTTTTGTGCTGTTCTCTTTGTTGCAATCCTCACCAGGTCGAGCTACAGCATATCAACTTCTGCACTATTCAATCAATCGCCAAATTACCAACATGGTCGCCAAAAATGATGCCAACTTGGCTCTATCGCCAATATTTCGCTATGTTTCCATCGAGAGAGAGAGAGAGAGAGTGAGAATCGCTATTATAATTTAAGTAACGGCGTTGCTTGCGAATATTATAATTTTAACATAAAATAAATACAACAGAAAGTAATATTAACGTATTACACATCCAGATATAAATTATTTACACTATTTTAAGCGTTCATTACTCAAAATTTGTAACAATGTGTTACTTTTGCTGAGCAGAGATTAGCTTAATAAGGTGCTTTCAAAAATCGACCCACAAGGGAATAACGGGGCGTTATAAATAAAAAAAAAATCCTTTTTATCAGCTATTAGACCTTCAGACTTAAAATTTAACGAATCTGGTTTTTTTGTTCAGCTGAGGTATGCAAAAAGTTTTTTTTTGTTTGTTTAATTTGCAATTCACTTAAAATTAATTCATCAAAAACTTCTTTATCCTTCAATTTGTTTTGTTTAATTTTTCAATTCACCCGTACGAAGAACGGGTTTACCTAGCTAGTTTTATATTATTTTCATACATTATTCACCAGGAAAATTTGGACGGCAGTGTTACTAATCCTGGAAAAGAAAACCGTTATATCTATATGTATTTGTAAGAAATTATATTTGGTCTTGAATAGAAACACCGAAATTTAAGTCATTTGGAGGAAATAAAGAGTCAATATAGTGGCGTTCCTTTACATACACTCACTTCCAAAAGTTAAGCACGGAGAGGAAAATGCTAATTTCTGGAAGCCAATCAGAATTGAAGAGGATGCAATTCGCTGCAGAGGTAGATGGAAGTATGCAAATATGTTAGGTAACAGCCAATCGTGCTTTCGTGTCAAGAAATATGCAAAAAGGGCAGTCTTATAAGAAGCCAGCTTTATGAAGGGTTACAGAAGTTGATTGTAAGTGCTGATAGAAGGTGTTTAAAACTTTCGTACAATTTGTTTTCAAGACATACGTGTTTCTATGACTTCCAGAAAACGAATGGAAGATTCTGAGCGCTGGCGTGCTGTGGGGCGCACTGAAGCAGGACAGTCAATCACAGATGTTGCTCTTTTCTTCGGCGTTCATCATTCTGTAATTTCACGTTTATGGAAACAATTCCAAACCACACAGACAGTTGTCCGAAGGCCCGTAGGCGGTCGCCCAAGGGTTACAACCCCCGCGGAAGATCTATATATTGCTATTGTAGCCAAGCGGAATCGCAGAGCGACCTCCACACGTGTGACATCTATGGTTACAGCGTCCATTGGTAAGGCTATATCTGCAGCTACTGTACGCCGAAGATTACATATGAATGGACTGTATGCCCGGGTACCTCGAGTTTGTGTTCCTCTATCCGTCCAATCAAGAGGGGCACGATTAAAGTGGTGCCGGAAATATGGCAATTGGACTGTGTCTGACTGGGGCAATGTCATGTTTACTGATGAGTCAAGATTTGCTCTGGAGCCAGATGATAAGCGTATAAGAATATGGCGTAAATAAGGAACACGCAATCAGCCCCAAAACATCACCGAACATCACGCATTCCAGTAGGTAGACCGACATCCGTGATGTGGTATCGAGAATCCCATTGTGAGATTGTACGCTGCAGCAGTTGGCCCTACTTTTGTTTTAATGGACGATAACGCACGTCCCCATAGAGCTGACATCGTCGATGACTACCTGGAGAGTGAAGGGATTGCGCGTATGGCGTGGTCAGCATATTCTCCCGACCTTAATCCCATTGAAAATCTTTGGATGCTCTTGGTCGTGCTGTATCTTCATGTTTCTTATTGAGCTGGAAACTGCTCTACAAGAAGAATGGCGATTGCTTAATTCTGCAGTGGTTGACCACCTAATTGAAAGCATGGTCAGAAGGTGTAAACTTTGCATACAGATGAGGGGGGAGGAGTCGCATACCCTATTAAAGACCTTTATCTCATTTTATGCTGTTTATTTTCACTTTATACATAATACTGTTTAAGTCTCCAGTATGACATTATCTGATAACTTACAAAAATTTAATATTGTTTTCATTTCTGTATATAATTATTGATTTTGTTTTATGTATAAATATATATGCTACTTTACTGCCAAATTTTGTGTCAATCAAAGCAGTATTTGTTGATTTTTTTGTATTTTACATCTTCGTGCTTAACTTTTGGAAGTGAGTGTATTTTGCGGAAAACTATATAGTTATCTCAACTTATATAGCTGCATTATCCGATAAATTTAAAAGTAGATTTCAGGATTTATACAAAGGAAAAATCAAGAAAATGCTGGTGCTCGTTAGAAATTCCTAGCACTTGAAACTAGACACAATATTTAACATTAGCATTTAATTACGCAGAGTGAGTGTTATATTAACGTCGCGCTATAAACTGCACTAGGGCTATTGGCGACGGACCTCTTAATTTGGAACTATGGTCAAGTGATGAGGACGACACCATAGTTCAAATGTTTTGATCAATTTTCCACTTTTTAAATGTTCAATGTTGCCTTCATCTTACAGTGTCCCCTTCCTCCCTCATTGATACTCATATTGTGACCTGCGGGAAATAACTATCGTAATATGTAAGTGACCCGCCGCTGCGAGACAAAAGGTTGAGTACCCCTGAAGTAGAGGATTGAAAAATTCTCGTGGAGGAAACAATTATTTTCCAATTTTTCACACTGTAACCACGGTTACTTGGGATTTAAGTCTTTTTACAGAGCATTTCAAAAATAAGTGTTAGTTTGAATTTTCTTACGGGAAGTGTTTCATCGCCGACTGTAATTTTCCCAATAAGAATTCTTGCTCTATATTTACTTGTACATCAGATTCACACATAAACGACTGCGGTTTTTTAATCTGATAAAAAGGTGGTAACATAGAAACCGCAGTATTTAATTGTGTGAAAATTGCTACATTCCCCCTTCCTATTATTCTAATTTTAAATAAAGTGCTTCTCACTTTAAAAGAAATGTAGGATAATGCTTTTTAAAGTTTAACAAAAACAAAATGATCAAAATAGTATCTTTCTGCAGCAGTGGGGTATAATAAGTAACAGGAAATGAGGAAAATATACACGTAGATTACTTTTTAGATTTTTAAAATAAAACTTGTGTGTGTGGGAAACATCCACCTGTAAATTATTACTTTTTTAATTGTTTTACTCGTTTCTTTGTGCATTTTTTCAACGACAGGAACAGTAAATAAAATAACCCCATCAGTATTAAATAGGGTGGACAAATAAAAGTGCCTCAGGAAACAAACAAAGTTTCAGGCTCCTCCAAGCCACTTTTATTTGCCCCAACCTGTATGTAGTCTGACCATGAATTCGGAGACAAATTCGATTATTTATAACACCGGGCTAAGCAAGGTCGACTCAGCTTTTCATCCCTTCAGGAGGTCGATAAATGAGTACAAAGCTTGTTTGGGAACTGAACACACTAGGAGTTTCGCTTCAGACTGACCACTTGACTGGAACATCTTGTTGTGCACCCAAGGTCACGAAAACTGAGATGGGTACAGTAGCTCCTCCAATGGGCTGCTGCGCCTCTTAGTTCGATTATTTATTTGATTAACTGCATTGTGTCTAAGATTTGTGCAGTCAAAATGCCATGAGACAGACTAAAAACCAAACAGCTCCCTCAGTTTTTATAAAAGAGGTTTAATTAAAGTCAACTGTAGAAACAATATACATTGAACTAAAGTGGAGATAGAAAAAGGTGTAACTTTAATAAATTTACGAACTAATTATTGAATCTAAGTCCAAACTCAGCATATCCCAATTTTAATCAGCATCAGCTACAATTCCAGAGAAGTGCAATATTAGGATTTCCACACACACATAAAGTTAAATTTTCGCTCTTTTAGCTTTACTCGACTGCTTCGGAGAAAGGCATTATATATAAAACTAAAAAAGCAGACCACCTCAGTTCTTAGCATACAAGCATGAAATCCGAGAAATGAAAGTGAAATGGTTGGAAGAAGAATCGATAAGA